>OY978525.1:113817517-113842517 GCA_963854835.1 Megamerina dolium
TCACAGATAGGTCGAATACTTAACAAATGATTTTTCCGAACATTATTTAAAAAAATGTCAAAATTTTTATAATATAAAAATATACAGTTTATATAAGTTGTTGTTATGAAAAAGTTAGCCTGAAAAATGGAAATATGTTCCTCCTGCTCATAGCTTCATTTAATAGTGTTTACGCCAGGAGATGTTTGTCGCGAACTGCATGTATAAATTTGTATATTCTGAGATTACATGGGTTAGCAACCCTAATTTAATACTAATTCGGCCCGCTACTTTAAGATCTCTCTCTTTCTCCTCTCTCACTCTCTTGATTTATTCGCTTTGCCTTTTCATTTTACTGCTTTTTCTATTATTGTTGATTAATTCCCTTCGCTAGTAGTGCGCGAAAATTTTCTCACCCGATAATTTTAAAATTGAGTATCCCATTTAAATTATTAATAAGTGAATTTAATTTGAAAATAATAAATAAGAATAGTAAAATACTCAAACAATCATTTTTATTGTGACAATAAGACAGATCCTAAAACAATTAGTGTAAACAGTGCGCAACAATAAATTTATAAAAATAAATAGTGAATTGTATGAGGTCGTGTTATTTGCAACAACAACGACACCACAGTCATCGTCATCAACACCTCTGCTGCCAACACAACCTAAAGGCAAGTGCACCACCGTAGTAGCCCATCGGCATTCACTTTGTTCCCCCCTGAATAAATAGCATTTTGTTTTTATAATTTTTTTTTTTTTTTTGCCAATATATTATTATTTATGTTATGTTAGCGTTCATGTAATAAAATCTTTCTAACACAAAAGATACGAAAACAAATAAAATTATTTTGTTATTTATTTAGCTTTCATTACCATTCCATTGTCGCGTTATTGTACCTAAATCAACATCTTTTTATCAGTATTTCGCGATCGTTGTAAGCATTCGCCTCGAAACAAATGTAGTGGCCCTACTTAGAAAAAAAAAATACTTTGCATATTTATCTCACAAATCCTTTTAATTTGATTTGCAAAAAGTGTCGCGTTCGTCGTCGTTCAAAAACAATTGTTTTTCATTATTTTAATATTTATTTCTTATATATTATGACGCTGGGTAAAATACTAGTCTAATATAACAGAAAAATGGAAAGATAGGCATACCAACTGTCTACTCCGGAATAGAAGAGGTTGTAATGGGTGTTTTTTTTTGTGTGATCTGGCATCACCAGTTCACAAATTACTCCACTCTTACTCATCCTAAAGTGAGAAGTAAAAAGGAAGGTGTAGCCTTTTTATTTCTTACTTTTCTCTCTCTCTCTCTCTCTCTCATTTTATTTCTTTTCCATTTTTTTGCAAATTAGAAATTCGTTTTGTTTCGTTTGGATTCAATCAAATTTGATTTCTCGCCAGTAGAGTTATTAGCAGAGAGTGATCTTTTTATTCTAAAAGCTTTTTTCTTGCTTCTCAGTTTTCCTTGTTATAGTTTAATCGTTTCTTAGTTGAATTTAACGATGTTAAATAAAATCTAATTTGAATTTTATGAAGTAAAGAAAGTGTTTTTGTATTCTTTGCATTGTGCATCGGCATTGTACTCCAGCTAATTGCGCATTAGTGGCAGCAGCAGCAGCAACTACGTCATCATTGCAATAGCCCCAGCACATTCATCAACCGCAAGCACCCACCACCATCGTAGCAGCTTATTGGCATTCACGACTTATCTCTTCACCAACTATTCATTGCATCTCATGTGACAAGTATTTGAAAATAAAAAGTAACTCATACGCCACGTTCACTATAAAATAATATTTGATAATTTTCTTACTTGTATACAACCTTGATCAAAAAGTTCCCGGAATAACCACCGTGTGGCGCTTCCATCGTTCCAATTTGAGTTCTGTTTTTTTTTTGTTAAGTTGGTACATCTGTTGTTGATATTCCCTCTAAACCTTAGCGGTATAGTTTGACATTTGAAAAAGTTACGTAGCCAAAAGTACATCTATCTCTGTGGGTGTTGGCGATTTTTTACAATTTCCAATCAACTTCATGCAAAAATGAGATGCAGATCGGCTGAATCCGATCCAACATTTATCAAAAGGATCATTACTGGAGACGAGACGTGGGTTTATGAGTACGATGGAAAGAGAACAGAATTGTGGGCAGAAAACTCGAGGATTTTGCACCATGATAACGCACCTTCGCAAAGTGCCATTATTATACGTAATTTTTTGACGAAAAATGCAACAAATACCATCCAACAGCCACCGAATTCATAAAAAATTATTACGTGGAACGTGTTTCAGCAGCCGTGAGGAAGTAAGGGAAAAATCGCAGGAAGCATTGAGATAGATGTACTCTTGGCTACGTAACTTTTGCAAATGTCAAACTATACCGCTAAGATTTAGAGGGAATATCAACAACAGATGTACCAACTTAACAAAAAAAAAAAAACAGAATTCAAATTGGAACGATGGAAGCGCCACACGGTGGTTATTCCGGGAACTTTTTGATCAAGGTTGTATACAAGTAAGAAAATTATCAAATATTATTTTATAGTGAACGTGGCGTATGAGTTACTTTTTATTTTCAAATACTTGTCACATGAGATGCAATGAATAGTTGGTGAAGAGATAAGTCGTGAATGCCAATAAGCTGCTACGATGGTGGTGGGTGCTTGCGGTTGATGAATGATGAACGATGGGAGCGCAACACGGTGGTTATTCCGGGAACTTTTTGATCGGGGTGGTATTATTAATTAACACAATTAATTAATACTATTAATTTAAGGTAGTTGAATTAATTTTGCGTTGAAGTTATTTGAACTAATCGTTATTACAACCGTGATGGAAAAAATATGTCGCTTATTACATTATACTTTAGCTTTCAAAAAAAAAAAACACATACATATATTTTAACATAATAACTATTAATAGGAAGCTATATTATTTGACTTTAGACTACAATTAAATATTATGTTGAATATTATGTTATATTTCGCATGTTTCTGCATTTTTCTAGATACAGTCGGAAACCAGTTCCATTTTTTGTCGCGTGCTATATTTCATGTTTATTGTTAATATACTGAAAACATCAAATTGCTAGAACTTACTTCTTGTTAATTATTTTGATTTGATGATTTAAATAACGGATACGAAATAATGTTCCCCCCTAAAAAATAATAATAATAATAATAATATTAACAAGAAACTACCGGAAGGTCATAACTGACGACAGCCGTGTAACGGACGATAGGTGTAGGCAATGCCAAACTAATAGTGAAACAATCCACCATATCGTCTTTGGATGCTCTCAGCTGGTTGCAACTGCTTATCGACAGCGTTATGATTTTGTAGGTAAAATAGTCCACAGGGCGTTGGCTATCCAGCACAAACTGTTGCGAGGCGAGACGCCAGAATACTACAAAAACGTCCCTGCTGCAGTACTTGAAAATGCTACGGTAAAGCTCTACTGGGATCGTTCCATACTTACCGACACAACTCAGGAGGCCAATCAACCTGATATCATGGTATGAAGGAAAGTCCTATCAAAGGTGTTGCTGATTGACTTTGCGGTGGTTAATACCAGTAACGTATTCGCAACATACGACACTAAAATGAGGAAATACCGTCTGCTAGCAGATAACATCAAAGAGCAGTGGAGCGTAAGGATGGTCACTGTCGACTGGAATTGTGCCTACCAAACTGAAGCTATTAAGGGATTAAGGATTAAGGGCGTTATCCATCGACCCCGAGTTGTATGTGCAGATGCAAAGGACTGTGTTGATAAATACCGCGGGAATAGTGCGAGTAAAGGATACCAGAGGACTAATAAGGGTTCCCACATCTTTGTATTTTTTGAGATTAATATAGTTTATATATTTTTGAATCAATGTGCATAGATGGTTTTGTTATACATTCTGTCCAATAAGTACCCGGAAATGATCATTTTTAATTTTCCCTCTGAGAATATTTCTTCTCGCCCCTCTTTGAACGATTTATACCAATCGTAAACTTGAGTCTTCGACATGGTTGAATCACCAAATGTTTTTTCTTTCAACATTTCCAACGTTTTGGCACAAGAAATTTCGTTTGAAACACAAAATTTCACACAAACTCTTTGTTCGATATTTTTATCCATAGTAAAAATCGCAACGCACACAAAAGGTTGACTTGTTCCTAATGACGCCGTAACCAAACTAATTGACAGTTGTGCCAACCTGGGAAAAAATTTTTTTTTAAATATTCTCAGAGGAAAAATTAAAAATGAGAATTTCCGATTTCCGGGTACTTATTTGACAGAATGTATGTTGTAATTGTCTTGTATTACCCATGAAATGTGAATACCATTGTGGAATGTGTGAATAAAGATAATAATAATAATAATAATCACTCCTTAAGTTTTTCGTCTAAAATCCACATTCACGATTTTAAATAAAAGTTACACAAATGTGGTTGCTTGAAAGTCTGCTTATGTCGATATTTTCCCACATTAGGATTAAATTTATTTTTATACCCTGCATAATGCAATATGCATGGTATATTCATTTCGGTCAGATGTTTGTGTCCACTTGAAGGAATCTCCGGAGATATAGACATAGATATATATTCGTGATCAGCGTCGATTAAATTTTCGATTTAACGATGTCCGTCCGTCCGTCCGTCCGTCCGTCCGTCCGTCCGTGAAGGAATCTCCGGAGATATAGACATAGATATATATTCGTGATCAGCGTCGATTAAATTTTCGATTTAACGATGTCCGTCCGTCCGTCCGTCCGTCCGTCCGTCCGTCCGTCCGTCCGTCCGTCCGTCTGTCTGTCACCTGGCTGGTTCGCACGATAACTTGAGTAAATATTGAGCTATTTCGGTGAAATTTGGCATAAGTAATCTATGATCCAAGGGTACGGAGGGGATTGATATTGGGCATGATCGGTCAATAACCACGCCCACACCAAGCATTCAAAGCGACTAACCTCGAAATTTTCAAAATCTTTAACTTGCTATAACTCACATAATATACCACTTGGGACAACAATATTTGGGACATAGACTTATATTATACTACTATATAATCTCGCGAAAAGTGGTTGAGCCACGCCTACTTTTTAGCGTAGCTCTCATACAAAGTGTCTGTACTTCTTTTAAATTGAAACAGCTGTAACTTCGGCAATCTTGTGTCTAGAATAACTATAATTGACACTTAAATTAATATCGTATTCGGAAATAATCTGGCAGAAAATCAGTGTGCCAGGCCTACTCCTTCATGGGTCTCCCATACAAAGTCGAGGGAATTAAACTAAAATTTTAAGCTCCATAGCTTACAAACCATTTAGCCTAGGACAACGAGATTTAAGGTATGGATTAGTATTGTACGAGCAATTAAACTCACAGGAAATGGGCGTACCACGCCCACTGTTTATCGTAGCCCATATACAAATTTTAAATTGAAACAGCTGTAACTTCGGCAATCTTCTGTCTAGAATAATCATAATGGACACTTAAATTAATATCGTAGTCGGAAATAATCTGGCAGAAAATCAGTGTGCCACGCCCACTCCTTCATGGGTCTCCCATACAAAGTCAAGGGAATTAAACTAAAACTTTTAAGCGCCATAACTTATAAACCATTTAGCGTAAAAGAACGAGATTTAAGGTATTGATTAGTATTGTAGGAGGAACTAGACTCACAGGAAATGGACGCGCCACTCCCACTGTTGATAGTAGCCGCCATACAAAATTACCGAATTTCTTTTAAATTGAAACAGCTGTAACTTCTGCATCCTTCTGTCTAGAACAATCATAATTAACACTTAGGTTAATATGGTAGTCGGAAATAATCTGGCAAAAAATCAGCGTACCACGCCCACTTCTTATTGGGGCTCCCAGACAAAGTTGAGGAAATTAAACAAAAATGTTAACCACCATAACTTAGAAACTATTCAACGTAGGACACCAAATTTAAGGTGTGGATTAACATTGAAAAATTAATTGGATTTACTAGAAAGTGGTAAGCCACGCCCACTTTTTATATAGCTCCCATACTAAGCCTCGGAATTATCTTAAAATCCTTTTACTTCGTCAAAGTCAACCATATTTCGGGTGTAAATTAGTAGTATATGCAAAAATTGTTTCTCGAAAAGTGGAAATAAAAGAAAAGTTGGATATTCGAGTAAACTTTTTATATATAAATCTACATATGCAGGGTATAGTTTGGTCGGCCCCAGCCGACTGTAAGGAGATTTTTTTTTTTAATATTTATACAAATTTAAATTAAGCACTTAAATATGTTTTTTTTTTCAGATCGTTTGATGATTATATGTAAATGAAAAGGATAAAATAAAAAACAAACCACATTTTTCATGTCGTTATGTCATACATGTCTTATGAGCGTATTCATGTTGAAAGAAATTATTCAAAATTTATACCAATGACTTGAATCGTTTTTCAAGGAAAAATATACATACAAAATACATTAAAATATATTGATTAAATTTTAAATTGATACAATACAATAACAGTGGCAAGTGATAATAAGCTCGTTGGAGGGGGAAAAACAAAACAAAAAAAAACAAAAAATCAATTTATATTGTTACTGTAACCAATGGTTGGACCAACACGCTATCATACTGCATTTACGATTGTGAACAAATAAAAATTAAATTTTATTGACTTTGCACAATAAGCGATTGCGACATATGTATACTATGTGACATTATGCCAATTGTTAAGTGTAAGTATAAGCAGTATGCCGTTAAAAATAATGATAATAATTCGATTATCTATTTTATGAATACCGAATACAGTACACGCACGTGTTCATTTACATATACATACATATTGTATGTACAATAAATGCATAAAGTTGAAAATCAGAAAAGCAAATGAAAGAAAAAACCAAATATCTATAAAGAATATAAAACCAAGGAAAATGCAATTTTATTTCAAATTCATATATGCTGGTGTATTTTAATATGTATGTGAGCGTATAGTGTGCACCAGCATATTATGATAATGATTTTGCATAATATGAAATAATATTTAATGCTTGTGTGCATCCATAAACATATACCAACGTATCAAAAGCACTGTGAGCACTGTGCGAAATGTGTGCTCAATTTGCCGATGTACCTAAATACAAATAATTTGATTACAACCGTGGCAACTGAGTGTATTGGAGTTGAGTTGAGTTGTTGCTTATTTTTTGTCATTTATCAACGTAGCTTGCAATTTTTCAACGCAGCTGACCGATCATTTATCTCAAATGTGATTTAGTGTGATAAAATGTCGATAATAATCGCATCACCTATTGAAGTACTACAGCGCACTGCTTATGAAGTAATACTATCATGTGGAATACAACATGTAGTAATTTGATGGACGAACTATCAGACATTTTCCTATAGGGTGGTATGGTATAAGTATGCAAACATTCATACATACACATATATATATATATATATATATATATATATAAACCAAAATAGTTTGTTTTTCATATTCACAGACACACATACATACACGCTTCTGTATACATACATATATATGCTTACATATGTTGTGCATAGTAATTTGCATTTCTGATGAAGTTATCATTATGCTTTCAATTGGATTTTTCGTTTTTATTTCATTTTACATTTATGTGGGTACTAAAGGAAGTATATACAAAATATTGACGAAAATTATGTTAAATATAAACTCATTTTTGCAGGTGACATCAAGTTTGTTATTTGTATATATGCATATACATACTTATTTGTATAAACAATGTTGAAAGTGTTATATGTTGTCTGAGCTTTTGTCTTTAATACTCGTATATGCATGTGAAGATTTTACATATAAAGGGTGGGTCAGCTGTTTATCCGTTTTTTACTCTAAAAAACACACTTTTTGTGATGGAAGCTCTAAAATAATTTATTTGTTATGAAAGGTGGTTTTATAAGAAAAGTAATGTTGTCTCGACTACTTTTCGATGACTCGTTCCAATAAAATCGTATCAATGACCATAAGTCCAGTTCGAATATTGTTTTTAAGATCTTGAATTGTTTGTGAATTATTGGCATACACTTCACATTTCAAATAGTCAAATAGGTATATCTGTCAAACCGATATTGCCGACTACCAATTGACAATTCATACCAATAACAGCTGTTTATATTGTTTACAAACTACCACAAGCATTTGCGTTTAAGTTTTATAGAACAAAAGTTATTCGAAATGGAATTCAAACGTAATAATGTGAATGCCTCAAACACCTTAAAGTGAATAAAATGTTTGTGTATCGTACCATAAATTGTTACACTGGTACATGAGCATAGCCAAACGCTATGGTGGTAGACGAAAAAAAAAAAAAAAAACAGCAACATCTCCTGAAATGGTTCGGAAATTGAATGTTCTACTTGAACGAAATCCACGTCTCAACAAAAGTTCGACTTAAAAGAGCAAAGGAGTTGTTACACTTGAACGAACGTAGAGAATTTCCTAACATTGTGTTCTCTGATGAGACAAATTTCCCTATTGAGCAGTTCATAAACTCTCAAAATGAATGTGTTTACTTAACTGAATGCACTTCCGAAAATTTGAGTATTCGAATGGCCACCTAAAGTAATTTTCCATCTCAAGTAATGGCATGGGCAGCTGTGACCACCGTTTTCATCGAGCCTGGTGTCAAACTCAATGCAACTTATTATCGGGAAAATGTTTCGGAAGTTGCTTCAGAGTTGTGGCCACGCAAATATTTTGGTCGTAGACCATGGATGTTCCCACAATACTCGCCATCGTCTCATTTGCTCGTATGAACGAAAAATGGTTAAAAAATCATTTTACACACTTCATTTCGTCCACACAATGGCTTTCGAATTCGCCAGATGCAAATCCTATGGACTATTCCATCTACGTCATTGAGGTGAGGCAAGGTGAGGCCTAAAAAATGTGATATTATGGACGCGCTGAAGAAAGCCATTGTTCCAGAATGGGCCAAAATACCGGATGATCACATTCGTAAAGCATGCAACTCATTTTTTAACCGTTTGATGGCCATAGCCAAGGAAAACTGTGGCCACATCGAGCTAGAGTTAATGAGTTTTGAAATTTTGATTATTTCCACCATTTTTTTAATTTGAATCAATATAAAAAAAAAATTACACACAAAAAAGATATGGTCGCTGGAATAAGTAACACTTCAATCGCCTAACCCTGTACTAACCCTGTACCCTGCATCATGAGTACGAATAGGGCGAATATGTTGATATAGTCTACGATCTTCCACTGAACCAATTTTTTCAAAACGAGTTGGATAATTCGTTGGATAATTAATATGCGTTGGTGTGTTGTTAAACACACGCATTGACTATTAATGGCATAGATTTGAGTATTTAAATTGAGCCAAGCCAAGCCAAGCTATATGTCAAACGATTTTTAACATTGGATAACATTTAGTATCTAAAATCATTGATGGAAAAAACACCAAGAGATGACCCACCCGATATAAGAGATCATCTATTTTTTTATTTCCTTGACATTCAGATGCAACACATAAATCACCTAGAATACATGTTTTATATGTTTTACAAATGAAATCAGGGTCGCATCCAAAATATCGCTCCTAATTGGAACATAGGGCAGAAACGAAGGCTCTCCATCGAGTCCTGTCCTGGGCCATATACCTGATTTCATGCCAAGTGGCTCTAGAGCGGGTCTCGGCTTGGATTGTCTTTAACCATGTTTGGCGTGGGCGGCCAAGTTGTCGGCTGCCTTGAGGATTCCATTGAAAAGCCATTTTCGCTATGTTGTCACACTCTCTACGCAGAGTGTGACCAATCCAGGTCCATTTGCGCCTTTTGATTTCTGTGTTTATTGAGATGCTGTTGGTAAGTTGCAGCAACAATGCATTTGTGATGTTGCGAGGCCAAAAAACTGCAAACGATTCTGAGGCATTCATTTATAAATGTCTGTAGATACTTGATTATTCGTTCAGTGACCATCCAAGTTTCAGAGCCGCATAGTAATACCGGCTTCACGGTGGTATTAAAGATGCGTAATTTAGACTTCAGAGACAGAGACTTTATCTAATTTATGGAAGGACGTGCGAGCTTTACTTGAGAGAGCATCTATACATGCAATGTATTGTATGCATCACACTTATATACACTAATCTACGTCTATGTTTATTGACATGTACTAATGTTGTACAAAATTGAACACGCTGGAAGGAGGGAAGCTGGGTCGAAGGGCTCTTCGGATTTTATAAGTGCCAAATGTATATGTACTTGTATGTTATAAATCGACTAAAATAAATTTTAAAGGAAATAGATTAAAATGTGTTACAGGAATGTATTGCCTATACAGCAAAAAAAAAAAATCTTTGAAATATTTATCGCAGAATTTATAGCATACCTTGAAAGTTACTCGGTATTATTAAAAACACTTTAGTGACATTACGTGCCCCTTTTGAAGCACCTAGTATGAATTTTCATTGTTAATAAGGCGTTGAAATTTTAGCATATGCATATGATTTGACAAAATCTGCCTCAGGTAACACTTTGTGCAAATGGCTTCTTTAACTAATTGAACTAGTGATTGTGACTTGTGGCTAAATCTTTTATAAAATAGAAACAGTCATTTCAGCAGTGATGACATATACATATTACGAATGGGCAGTTAAATCGAATTTAACCTAACATCAATTTGATATTATACAATTTTGTTCTTGATGTTCATTATTCAAGCAAAGCTTTTGTAGAAAAAGAAAACAACATAAATCCATAATATTCCCAAAATATTGTATAATCAAATATTTATACGATACCTATTCAACAAAGTACAACTAAGTGTATGTTAATGCATGCAAAAAAAAAAAAATATATATATAAATATCCCTAGCTATTTGCATCTGATAAACATTATGCTACGCTATAGCCAACAACGCAGAACAGAGTGGCGAACGTGCTTTAACTTTAAAATCGCCATCGCAAAAGTTCAATTTAATTTTATAATAAAAATAAGCTAAAAGTTTTAAATATTTATTTAACATTATGCCAACACTGCTGCTGGCTGACTTTCAAAATGTTGGTTATTATTATTATTATTATTATTATTGTATGTTTGTTTGTCTTTCTTAGCCGTAGTAGTATCTTTTTGCCTGCCGCCTATTTCTTTGCTTTGTACATTTTATTTAGTCTTGATCTAAACGAAAATTAATTAAAATTCAAATTATATGGCATAATGGACAGCTTGGAATATTATTACCGAAATTATTTGTACGACAGTGGAATCGAAATAAATATAAGCTTATTATAATTTGATATTTTCTATTGATTGGCATATTATCTATATGTATGTACGTTAGGCTGGATCACGAAAAAAACAAGTATCAAGCATTTCACCGTTTGTTTGAAAGATTATGATGAAATGTTATCAAGGCAAAAAAAAAAGAAACTTGTTTTCTTAACCCTTAACCCTTCATGTAAAAAAGTCTCATTTTGGTGATTTTTTTTATGAAATAGTTAAAATTTATTTATAAACTTCTCATGGAGAAATATTAAAAAATATGGCAATGACAGCAATCATATTGGAGCATCTCGGAAAAAAAGTTGAATTGCGGTGTCCCTCATAAATCTGTGCTAGATCATCTGAAATAAAAAAATCAAAATTATATCGTTACATAAACGTTTTTTACAGGTAACGCTGTGGGAGGGTTTTTCGAAATTTAAATTTTCCACTTTTTGCAAACACTTTGAAGGAAAAAATCGGTTAATTTGTTATTGTAAAATGAAAAATATTAACAAATTTGATAAAAACCATGGAGTTACCTCGTAAAATATGTACAGAAATAGCATTCAAAATTTCAAAACGATCGGTGAATTGTGGGAAAAACGCTTTAAAGTTTTGAACACTAAAAAATTTGGGATGAAACATTCATAAGCGAGTTCTATTGGCTTACCTCACACTAAATCATCGATGCCAGGTCCATAAAGGATGTTGCAATCATTCACGATGTCTACGATGAATCCTGCCTTCTTTTGTTTGTTTTTCTATAAAAATCCAGCAGGTATAAAACTAGTCATAACTTTGTTAATTTTGCTCCGATTGACTTGAAATTTAGACACAACATTCTTGAGATATTATGTATTCATTAAAAAATTCGAAAAAAAAAGAATTTAAAAACCCTATCCCCCCCTTAAGAATAGCCAAAATTGTTCTTTGTTTTCCATAGCACATAGATGAATTTTTAGTGGGTTTGAAGGCCTTCGATGTTTTCACTTCATTAAAAAAAGCTGCTTTCTGCGGGGAGATATTAAACCTCATTGAGGATTTCATTTCATTATTACGCCTTTTGTTTTAAAGTTAACTTAGTTTTCAAAGGGCTTTAATTTTAGGTTGAAAAATTTTTTTATTAGGGGGGTAGAATCAGAGAAAATGAATTAAATTTTTTAAGAATTCATGCAATGTCAAAGTTATATATTAAGGAATTATAGCGCTACCTGATAGCTTTTCAATGAGCTATTATTTTTAAAAGTCGAACAATCAACAACTGTGTAACTATAGTAAGAAACCCATTTTGGCAGTTCTAAGAGGGTTAAGAAAAAAAAATTTTTTTTTGTCCCAAGTACGTTTCAACACAATCTTTCAAACTAGGTGTGAAATTTTGAAACTTTTTTTTTTGTATGGGATCCGATCCACCTTAATGTATGATATGTTGAAACTGATATATACACAAGTATAGTATATATGTAGGTATTGAAAATCAACGATGGGTAACTGGGTAAATGTAAAAATATAATTTAAATTATTATTAGAATGAATGATTGAATATTCAATTCGAATTTGTATTGGATGGTAAAGTGTGTCAGTTAGCAGAGATAACGAAGAAATTGTGATTTGCTGAAAGTCAATACCAAGATGACTCCAAAATATAATATTTGAGATGGTTCCAAGAAATCCTTCCTTCCTTCCTTCTCAATCCTTTGCTTCTGACAGAGCGTGGTGGCGTATTATAAATCCACTTTTTTCGTTGCGGTGCGCCATGTTATTCGATCTTGCGCAGTGTATATAGCCTCATTTATTTTTATTCCTATCAGTGGTTGTAGTTGATCCACCCAACTTGTAGGTGACCTTCCTCGTCTTCTACTTCCGTTTACTTTGCCCTCCACAACCAGTTGCTCCGCGGTACCATATCTCCTAGCCACATGTCCAAAATATGTCAGATATGCATTGGAGATTATTTTCATGAGCCTTGTCTTTACATTCAAGCTCTTCAAGTACAGAGATGTTCGTCCGATGGGCAGTCTATGCAATTCTTAGTACTTTTCTGTACACCAATAATTCGTAGGCTTAAATTTTTGCATGTCAACTTTTTTTTTGATGATCAATGTTTCAGCTGCATAGGTAGCTATTGGAAATAACAAGGCATTTACAAGTCGAAGCTTTGTGGTTTTGGTAGTTGCCCTATCCATCCATATTTTTTGGTAAGTTTTGAAGTTGCGGCCCTTGCCATTGCTAATCGGCAATGTATAATTTCATCGGAACTCCATCCAGTGTTTGTTATGAGGGATCCTAAGTAGTTGAAATTATCTACTACCTCGTAGCCTGCAATCGTTGTCACATTGGGTTGATCAATGTCCTGTCTATCGATTATCATGACTTTGGTTTTGGACGTGTTGACCTCTAAGACAAAACAGCTGCTTATGGATGACAGTTTCCCCATTAGAACGTCAATCTCTTCTTCATTTGCTCCTAAAAGAAGTGTGCCGTCCGCATAGCGCAGGTTATGTATTTTCTTCCCTCCAACAGATATGCCACCTTCACCACCACCAATTTTCAAGAACAAGTCTCATAATATACTTTGCATATATATTAAACAACATTGGCGAAAGAATACAGCCCTGTCTAGCGCCAACCTTTGTTTTGAGCCCATTTGATGTTATTTGGTTCACTTTTACTTTCGCTTCAAGAAATACATCACCAAAATAAACGATTCTTTTAGGAATAGAACAAATTGTATTTTTTCTTGAAAATGAGTTAGTCTAAAATCTTTATTTGGCCATGTGCCACCATCTATTATTAACATTTTCATACTAAAATCATAAATTCTATGCAAAAATGAAAGTCAATGTAATTTAATTTTTTTCTCATAAATTCAAACTTTCAAATACATAATTGTTAACGCTTTTGTCCAATGATGTGCACATTGAAGATAATCGTACAAAAACGTTACATAGATGCATGAAATAGTAGTAGTTTCAAAAAGTTCAGGTATCAGGTGTAATTATATCTTATATATAAAACAAAACAAGAACATTTTATGGCAAAGAACTTACTCAGTTCAGCACAGAGACAAAAGGTATTATTTATTATTGGTTTTCTTTTTGTTAGTTGGTATTTATTATGTTGTCACAACTTTAAATTTCACACAATGGATACATCGAAAGATATATGAAAAATATCATATTTTAAATTATTGCCAACAACTGTCACAATATATGTATGAAATATGTATTCAAGCTTATTATGATGACATTATGGTGTGGATAGTGGAATGTGAAACCAAATAGCGAATTGTCATCATTGCTATGGCAATGCATAATATGAGTAATAATAAAAAAAAAATCTCCTTACAGTCGGCTGGGGCCGACCAAACTATACCCTGCATATGTAGATTTGTATATAAAAAGTTTACTCGAATATCCAACTTTTCTTTTATTTACACTTTTCGAGAAACAATTTTTGCATGTACTACTAATTTACACCCGAAATATGGTTGACTTTGACGAAGAAAAAGGATTTTAAGATAATTCCGAGGCTTAGTATGGGAGCTATATAAAAAGTGGGCGTGGCTTACCACTTTCTAGTAAATCCAATTAATTTTTCAATGTTAATCCACACCTTAAATTTGGTGTCCTACGTTGAATAGTTTCTAAGTTATGGTGGTTAACATTTTTGTTTAATTTCCTCAACTTTGTATGGGAGCCCCAATAAGAAGTGGGAGTGGTACGCAGATTTTTCGCCAGATTATTTCCGACTACGATATTAATTTAAGTGTCAATTATGGTTATTGTAGACATAAGATTGCCTAAGTTACAGCTGTTTCAATTTAAAATTTGTATGGGGGCTACGATAAACACTGGGCGTGGTGCGTCCATTTTCTGTGAGCCTAGTTGCTCGTACAATACTAATCCATACCCTAAGTCTCGTTGTCCTAGGCTAAATGGTTTGTAAGCTATGGAGCTTAAAATTTTAGTTTAATTCACTCGACTTTGTATGGGAGACCCATGAAGGAGTGGGCGTGGCACACTGATTTTCTGCCAGATTTTTGCCGACTACGATATTAATTTAAGTGTCAATTATGGTTATTCTAGACAGAAGATTGCCGAAGTTACAGCTGTTTCAATTTAAAATTTGTATGGGGGCTACGATAAATACTGGGCGTGGTGCGCCCATTTTCTGTGAGCCTAGTTGCTCGTACAATACTAATCCACACCTTAAATCTCGTTATTCTACGCTGAATAGTTTGCAAGTTATAACCGGTAACATTTTTTTTAATTTCCGCAACTTTGTATGGGAGACCCAAAAAGAAGTGGACGTGGCACATTGATTTTCTGCCATATTATTTCTGACTGCCGTGTTAATCTAAGTGTCAATTATGGTTATTCTAGACAGAAGATTGTAGAAGTTACAGCAGTTTCAATTTAAAAGAAGTACAGACACTTTGTATGGGAGCTACGCTAGAAAGTAGGCGTGGCTCACCCACTTTTGGCGAGATTATATAGTAGTATAATATAACTCTATGTGCAAAATATTGTTGTCCCAAGTGGTATATTATGTGAGTTATAGCAAGTTAAAGATTTTGAAAATTTCGAGGTTAGTCGCTTTGAATGCTTGGTGTGGGCGTGGTTATTGACCGATCATGCCCAATATCAATCTCCTCTGTACCCTTGGATCATAGATTACTTATGCCAAATTTCATCGAAATAGCTCAATATTTACTCAAGTTATCGTGCGAACCAGCCAGGTGACAGACAGACGGACGGACGGACGGACATTGTTAAATCGAAAATTTAATCGACGCTGATCACGAATATATATCCATGTCTATATCTCCGGAGATTCCTTCAAGTGGACACAAACATCTGACCGAAATGAATATACCATGCATATTGCATTATGCAGGGTATAAAAATAAAATAAAATTTAAATGAGAAAATAACAAACATATTGTATTTACCACAACTACACTCACCATATATGTATGTATATATAAACAAGTAGAAACAGTTGTGTATATATAATTTTGCTTATTTTTGCATTACGCACATAACTACATTTAATCATCACCACATCGTGTATGCCACACGACCAACCAAATATGCAACATCAACAGTGACTTCTTTAATTAAGTAAGTACTTGAAAATAAACGGATTAAGAAGCAAGTATAAGAGAAGTAAGCAAAACTACGCTTGTTTAACAATTACTATTGTATAATTGTACCGTACAATCAGGTAAGGTGTTGTGGCGTACTTAAATTCACGTAATTTAAATTAAATATTCTATTATTATTCATATGAATTTAATTTGGTCTGCAATGGTCATCAGCGATTTACGTATAAAAAAATATGGCTGAAACGCTTAATTATGTTAATTGTTGCGTATAGCTCATAGAGCTTATGATTATGGCTTGCTTCAGTTCTTGATAAATAGATGGATATTTTAAACTTAAAACTTTAAAGAATTTTATGAAAGGTGCTGTGATATTTGTGGTGAACTGCTTCTTTTTTTGATTTAACTGAGTATTTGTATCTTCAACAAAAGTGTCATGCTGTTAGCGTATGCCGACGATATTGACATAATCGGCATGAACACGCGAGCAGTCAGTGCAGCATTCTCACAGTTGGAAAGAGAGTCGCGTCGGATGGGTCTCACGGTGAACGAGGGCAAGACGAAGTATCTAGTGTCAACAAACAAAGAGTCCCGGCGTCTTGGACAGCACGTCACTGTTGACAACTACGCTTTTGAAGTAGTAAGGGACTTTGTCTATCTTGGAACCAGCATTAACAGCAGTAATGACGTCAGCTTGGAGATCATGCGTAGGATAACTCTTGCTAACAGGTGTTACTTTGGGCTGAGTAAGCAATTGAGAAGTCGAGCCCTCTCTCGAAGAACGAAAACTACACTCTACAAGTCTCTCATCATGCCTGTCCTAACATATGGCGCTGAAGCCTGGACAATTTCCACCTCGGATGAGCGAATGCTTGGGGTTTTCGAGAGAAAAGTCCTACGCAAGATCTTTGGACCTATTTGCGTTGGTGGCGAGTACCGAATAAGGTACAACCATGAGCTGTACGACCTGTATGCCGATATTGACATAGTAAAGCTCATCAAAATCCAGCGGCTGCGCTGGCTAGGTCATGTCGAGCGAATGAAAGAACACGCTCCAGCTAAGAAGGTGTTATACTCGGAACCCGCTGGAGGACGACGCAGAAGAGGATGATCTAACCTCCGGTGGAAAGACCAAGTACTGGAGAACCTGACGGCGCTTGGAATTTCTAACTGGCATGTTATTTTCGGCCTAAATCGATATTCGGTTGTTATGACCACATAAGTAAGTAAGTAAGAGTATTTGTTCACTGCAACTGATAACATTTAATACAAAGGCGATCAATCTTCCTAGAAGGTTCTAGTGAAATTGTTGAGCATATTTATATTTTCAAATTAAAGTAGATATCGTTCCCCGTATGCCAGAAACATAAATGTGTAAAAATGAAAATGTTGTGAAATCAAGTTTGAAAGTTTATTGCTCTCGTCAAATTAGAAGGTTTCATGTAATTGACATTGAAAAATATTGTGATTTCCTTGTACGCATGGTATTTGGGTTTTTGGTATAACATAAAACATTCAGTGGGTGCCGTAGCTCAGTGGTTAGTGTGTTCGCCTTCTGATCTGTAGGTCGTGGTTCAATCCCCGGCTGATGCATAACAAATTTAATATCGATAAGATTTTTCTTTCAAACGGTACCCACCTGTCGGCAAGCAATTGGCAATTCTTCCGACAGTAACAACTTGCCATGAAAAAGCTTCTTAAAGAACTCTGTGACAAAGCTCAGAAAAAGTGACGTCACAAGTGTTCTGCCGTTCGGAACCGGCTAAAATAAGTAGGTCCCTTCTAATATTGTCCAAAATTTAAGACGTACAACAGTAATGGAAGAGAAGCTCGGCCAATGAGCCCTTTGGGGCTTTATGTATATAAATAAATATGTGGTTATTTATTGATTTTTTTTTAAAACATTCAAGGGTTAATCAAGTCAATCCATTAACTAAAAATTGGAAAATTTGGACATTCATGCTTCTGGCACAGGAATGACGATTTTGTTGTAATAGTAGGTGGTAGTGTGAAATAATATATGCATACAACAACAACAATGAAATACATTACTAATCATTCTGTGTAGTGTGTTATTTTAACTCTTTGTCATGTAATGTCGTTTTTCGCACCTCTTCTGTGTAACGTCGGGTCACTTGTGTCCAGATCTTAAAAAAAAAAAAAATACGTAAAACTACTGAAAAAAAAATTTGAAAAAATTCACGAAACTTTATTGAGAATTCTATTTTAAAGATCGTTATATTAACGATTTTTTAATTTCTTTAAACAATATAACTGTTTAAACAAAGAAGAACGTGGAAATGTCAGTTTCTGCAGGACACTAGTGACCCGACGTAACACGTTAAGGGTTAATGTATGTTGACATGTACTGGAAACCACAAGCTATGCACATGTTTTTCAGAAAGTTTATCAGATGAAACTATTTATTTCGTTATACGAGATTTACCTTCAATATTTCCGAACTAACTAGAGATGCATGCAATTTTTTTGTAAATATTCATTCGACCATATTTTTGATGCGACGTTTGCAGAAACGGCACCACACACGTAGATTGCATTCTGTATGTTAAATTTTGAATAAATATACAATAAGATCGTTCTTTTTTAATATTCACAGCCACTGCTACCACAGCCACAGGTTACCACTTCGTGAACTTAAACAATGCATCGTCAGACTACCCCGTATATTCATCGCCTTACAAACTGGTATGTTTAAATTCTGTGAAATGTTTAAAATCAGTAGCCCAAAATTGCACTGTGGTTAATAATAGCACAGAGTCCTCATACACAAGGCCCAATTACTTTCCGATTGCCTTTTGCTTTGCGTTGGCGTATGCCTATCAAAAACAAATATTTAATAACACCTGGATGCTCTATTATATCAATTTTCTCAAAAATATTCAAATTTTACACTGAAATGATATACAAAAAAAAAAAAAATTTATTTAAAAGAAAACTGCAAAATGTCTAAAATTTGGGTGAGTATTTTTCACAAGATGCGCAAATATATTTCCTAGTTTTTGTTGTAAAAAATGATCAAATTCTTTTACACAATCGACAATTCCAAATTTTTTTCCAAATAGCAAGGTTCTGATAATGGATTATGATAGAAAAAAAAAACTAACTAAAAAATAAGGATACATATCGGCGTTTTGAAAGATTTCGTCGGAATTTTTTTTTTTAAGCGGGTTAAACTTTATCTCTTTTGGTTTATTCCTACTTTGAATCAGCATATGAAACCATGCGATCTTTACTTATGAGGTAAATAACGTGTTCAGCAATTTTATGGAGAAAATTATTCTATTCTTGAAAGATTTTCGTGAAACATATTCATACATATCGGTCTTTTTTGTCCCTTTTTAGGAAAAGCCATAAAAATGAAAATGTATCACAAAAATATTGCTCATACAATTTCACCATAAACCTCTGAATCCAGTAGAGCCCAAAACTTGATACAAGTGCCATAAATATGTTAAAATCGAAATTGCCATTGAAGGGTTAATATTGCACTTATATAGAGTTATCCCAGTAGTAACAATTTGCCAAAAATGCTTCTTAAAAGAGCTCTGTGACAAAACTAAGTTAAAGTGATGTCACAGGGGTTCTGCCGTTCGGAACCGGCTAATGTAAGTAGGTTCCTTCTAATGCTTTCCAAATTTAATACGCACAACAGTATTGGAAAAAAAGTTCGATGGTATCAAAATGGCGTTTCTGGCCTAAGTGTGTCCTTTTAGAGAGAGAGCGCAGCCACATGACCTAACCTAACCTAACCCGTCCCACAAATTCCGGAGCTGAAACGGTAAAATGAAATAAAGACAGAAAATATCCAAACTTTCAGGAAGCAATGGGCAAAAGTTAAGTTCAAAAAGAAAGTTCCAAAGTGCGAGAGCAAACAAAAGCGACAAAAATGATTGGACAAACGTTTTTCATTCGGCCAGAAAGCGAGCATTGATATTATGTTCACAAGAAAAAAATTGACTTTTTAGCTAAAAATTCTCAATAAAACTGCTCAATAAATTTAATAAAACGAACAAATTCAATGGCATTTAAATTAATGTTAAAGTAACAGAAAAATTGTGTCCTTAACTCAATCAGTAAAAGGCTACAAAACGTGCTACAAATACTAAAACAATCTTCAAAGCTAACTTTTTTAGCTTTAACACCTAAATGTAGATATTATATTTAAAGGTGTTTTGCACGTATGCGTGTCTCTATTCCGATTGCAAAGAATGAACAAAGGCAAAAATGAGAATTTTCCATTTTAGATTTGATGCATTTAGTATTAAAAGGAAATATCCAATAATATTAGTTTATGTACATGTACTACTATACGTACGTATGTATGTATGTATGTATAAAAAAAGAATAGAATATGAAAAGTTTTAAATCTTATACACAGAACACGGAAAGAAAATGGTAAAAATCATTCAAATTGTTAGCTCTTATCACAGTTTACTGTTGCTGCTACATATATTATTACTCTTAATGTAAAAGAAATAAAGAAGCAAAAGCTTATGCTTATCGCATACCCTGCCATTTCCACATATACTTTTCTGACACTTTTTTAAGAATGATTGATTAGAAAATAACGATTTAAACATCTGTATGCTCTATTTGGTGCTATGGTAAAGAGTATTAACTAAAAGAATTTAACATTTTCTATTTTTCCTCAGTTAAGTTAAAAAAAAAAAAGAACAAATAGCAGTAAGTAAGTACATTCAACATTTGATTTGCAAATAAACGACTCATCATTCTCAATTTCAAAAATTCATACTATCATTACGATGTACGTACGTACGTACGATATGTACGATATAAATAGCATATCCATTGGCATTTACTTCATCTTTGGGTTTTTCAATTTAACTTTCTCGAAGCCATTTTATTATCCTGCATAAATAACAATCTTTGAAAATCTCTGTTTAGCATCCGGAATATTATGTCCAAACACAAATTGTTGTAATACACAAAATATATACAATCTGAAGCAAGAAAGAGATCAGAAGATCTGTGCATAATCTTTTAGCTGTTAGTATTAGTTAGCAATTTTTTCAAATCTCATACATACATATCCATAGAGTTGATGCAAAAGTTCTTCGCTTTTCGTAAAACTGATGAAATTCTGTGTGATTATTTTATTACTGGTGGGAGTTCCTAGTACCATTTGTTTCGATTTATTTAATTAATGTTATATATATATATATATATATATATATATATATATATATATATTTATATATATATATATATATATATATATATATATATATATATATATATATATATATATTTATATATATATATATATATATATATATATTTATATATATATATATATATATATATATATATATATATTTATATATATATATATATATATATATATATATATATTTATTTATTTATTTGTATATATATACATATATATTTTTTCTTTTTTTCCCTATAATGCCCAGGTGGAACATAAGTCCTCAACAAACAAATTATAATCTGATTTATTTAATGCTAGGAATTTAATTTCTCTCCAATAATGACCTCTTCTGTGCTTCTGCTTCGACTTCGAATATTTTTAGCTTCGTACGTCTGGATATATGAGTCGATCTCCAAACTTTATCCAACATGCCGAAGGCAGCGCGACCTTTGCAATTTTTTTTTTTGTGATAACACTGCCTAGGTAGCAAAACTCTTCGACTTCTTCGAGGGGCGTGCCGGTGATCTGTAAGACTTGCATTTCAGTTATGTTGATGCACATGATTTTTATTTTTGCGATGTTGATTTTTAGTCCTGTTTGTACGGCGAAATCGTCAACAGCTTGAAGTTTTGATCAATTGTGCGAGTATTTATGGGAAAACAGATAGTCCACATAATTCAAGTGTTCAAGGCGATCGTTTAAACCCCAAGTATACTGCTGTTCGCCACACAAGCTTGTCGCATCACCAAGTCCAATATCAAGGTAAATAATAATGGTGATAGCACGCACGCCTGTCTGACACCAGTTTGAACTTGGATGCCGTTGCTTAGAGTATTTTCAAGCCTTACGCGACAGCTAGCTCTTGAATACAGCTGTTTTATGAGGTTGATGATTTTTTCGGGTACTCCTTTGCATGCTAGGGCTCTCCAAATCGCATCATGTTTAAGAGTGTCGAACGCTTTCTCAAAATCGATAAAACACATATAGAGAGCAGTACACCAATCTACCGACTCTACTCTACAATCACTCTTAGGGAGTTGATATGGTCGAAACATGAGCAATGGGTTCTGAATTCAGCTTGTTCTTTTCGTAACCCCTGCATCAACGAGTCCGATAACCTTTTATGCGCTATTATTTTATTCACCATACTCAAAAGTGCTATTCCTCTCCAATTTTTGCATTCGGATAGATTGCCCTTCTTCGGGAGAAGAGTAATGACGTCTTCTTTCAGCTCGTCTGGCATCTTTTCTGAGTCCCATATATCTTTATGTAGGGGATGCAATATCCGCGAGGTCGTCTGAGGAGCAGCTTTGAGAAATTCCGGGTTGATGTTGCCGGTCCGGGAGCTTTGTTGTTTTTCAATAGAAAATTATTTATCAAATTCGCGAAAGAAAGTGGTTATTACAAAGAAACAAAACACTTGGCAGTAGCAGTATTGGATAAAAAAAGTACGTCGATAATGTCATTTGATAGTCTAATGCCATTTTTGGTAAACTGCCGAACTTTTGCATCAACCCAATATATTTATATACCATCAGTTTCAGTATTCAGCCACCAGTATTCAGCTTTAATTCGACATCATGCAACAGACATACTTGTACATAATTTTACAGTATACACTTCGAAAAAAAAAAAAAAAACGAAAAAAGTTTGTTTTTAAAGTATTTTGGTTAGAATTTGTGTGATTTTTTATTTTGCCGTTTGGTTCGTTGGTACAAGATTACGTGTTTCTTGGTATAAACTTAAAATTGTAGATGCTGCAGCTATTTAAGCTGCACATTTTAAGTTGTTTTTCTCATTTCATCTCTTCGCTCAAGTCAAAGTTCTATATCTAGCAACGGTAAATATTGACTATCAATTACGGAAATATTTGTGGTGGTCATATTTGGTGGCGTATTTTGCAATACTTCGATGGAAGCACAAAAAATAGTTGTTTGGTCGTTTAGAGTGAAAGTAATTCACACTTGAAATCAATTGAAAAGTTTTTCAACTTCATTGCGTGAGCCCAAAAAATATATTTTTATAGTCAAAGTTTGTGTTCTAATTTTTCACTTATACGTGACATTTGCGGTGAACATGTGGTTTTTCTGAATATACTATATGTACATATATGAAAATATATATGTACAATCGATGGTCCAATCGAACTGAAATGAAGTGGATATTCCAACAGAGCTCAGCACCAATGGACAAAGCACGCGTCAACCAATAATGCCTGAAAAACAATGTTCAGTGCTTCATTTTGTCATCATAATGGTCACCAAATTCACCAGATACAAAGACGTTCGATTTTTGTGTCTGGGGTATTTTGAAGAGCAAGGTTCGCATTAAAAAATAGCAAAGCGTCGAACATCTCAAATAAGCACTTTGTCGAGAATGGACCAAAATATCGCAAACTCACTTGCGGTCAACGTGCGATGGTTTCATCGGACGTTTCAATGGCCTTAGTGCAACCCAGAGGTAGTCTTATCGAAAACCGCTAATAAAATCTTTAAAAAAAATATATTTCTAAACAAATTTTGGTTTGGTTCAATAAATTTCGTAAATAAAATAAATAAAATAACATAAATAAAAATAAATAAAAAATCATAGCGTTTTGAATTGGTCACAGTTCTATTGGACCACAATGTATATTCAGTTGATTGAAATTTAGAGGAGATAAAATGAAATGTATGTAAATGAAAGGAAATCTTCCGGAATTATCAACCAATAAATTATACAGTGATACAGTATTTGTGGAGGCCGAATTATTCTAACTGAGCATGAAAGACCTAAACCCATATAGTAAAACATACTTCCAGGAGACATATTTATTTCTTTATTTTGTCTGAGAATACCCCATGTGAACAAGTTTCCGGCGAATAATTTTCTGAAATATTTTAACCCTCTAGCGAACTTACAAATGCCATTTTGTTCAGGCTCTTAAAACAAAAAAGGGGTCAAAATGACCCTTTCGTGAGAGATATAGTGGGTTAAAATGCTTCACAAAATTATTCTCCATCATATTTTACTGTATATGTTTATATCGTATGTGCTGCTCCGAAATAAATTTTAACCCTTTTTCCCCACGTACTCTAAAAGCAGTTAGTCAAAAAATTGCAAAATTTAATATGGTTGTAAAAAAAAAAATTTGGCGAGAGAATTCAAAAAATTTTTGGAGGTTTTATTATATGGGTCTAGGTCTTTCGTCCTGAGTTGGAATCAATACGTCTTCAGATAGTGACCCTGAAATTGTCTCATAGTGTAATGCGTGCAATTCCATACATGTCTCGTTAATAATTTAATATTTCTGAAACCGGTTCTTTTTATGAATAAAACTGACAAAAATGACATTGTTGCTCGTCTATTATCACATCAGAGTCAACGATTCTCATGATGTTCCGTCTGCTCATCATTTTCATCAAGCGAAAATTATATTTAGTAAAAATATCGCGCCTTTTCACTCTACCTTCTGAGTTTAAT